>OZ018328.1:48917693-48937693 GCA_963969495.1 Ceratothoa steindachneri | reverse complement strand
CAATTACATTTAAAATCAGATTTGACAGAGGCTGAAAATCGAGACCGGAAATAAGTAGCTAAGCCACGAACTCGCGGTCTAGAGTCACGTAGGAGCAGAGTAGTTTTATTGAAATCAGGTAAGAGTAATTCAGAGATACTTCATCTGTCTGACACCCAAGTCTTAGAACACAGAACAATATCAAAATTCCCAGAGGCCATTTGCAATTCATCACGATTAGAGTATAGCCCACTAATGCTATTATAAAAAATTCGCCACTTTTGATTCTGAGTTACCAGGACCGGGATTCAACTCAACATCGCCACATATAAGCAACCTGCAAACACTAAACAACAATGACTTAAACCTAATCCAGAGATTCTTAGCACCCCCTGAACATTTAAGGTCTGCCGGAGACTGGAGGCCATTACTTTATAGCAACTATTCATATTTCTGCTCTCCAAATAATCTGTCATAGCACTGGGTACACACGTTAGCAGCTAAAGCAAGACTGAGATTGCCCTCAAGTGAAAGAGAAAGGAAGAGGAAGTACTGTGTAGGGCTGGACACACAGCTTAGGCAATCAATACTTATGAACCATTCTCTCAGATTGCGTGTGTGTGATCTTAAAAGTGTTTATGATATGTTTTCTACCGTGTAGTGAAAAACATATCAGGGAATACATATATTAAAAAAAAGGCTTGATGAGTATTTGAATAGTGTAAATATCACAAAGGACGAGGCACAGATGAAAACGTCACATATCCGAAAGAGCTGAGGACTAAAAATGGAACGATGAGTAAAAAGATGCGAGTGACGTCCCGCTGCAAGACATGTGAACAAATGAACCTTCCTTTTTTTTTTCTCTATCTATCTTATACAGTTATTTATTATTTTATTCACTAGCAGACGAAAATTGGTGGAAAAGAGAGTACTGTCCTATCACTCCCCTCCTCGTTAAGTGAGTGTGCGCGTGCCTTTGAGGATAAACTGATTCAGCATGTCAAATGGTACACATGTAGATAAGTGTACCTGAATATCAGAATAGTATGAAAAAAAGAAAGAGATGTTAAAAAGAGAAGAAACAGAAGCAAAAAAATGAAAGAAAAGCGCATGTTATACTAACAGTAGCTGTCATCTTGTCTGGGGCATGTAAGCAGTAGATTAACACCGTGCTTGCGATAGGGTGCTTTTATTGTTTCTCCAACAATTTGTTGCTTAAAGTGTTTATGACTTTGCCATTTATATATTAATGAGTTATACTTCTTTATTTCCCCTCATTTAGTTACTCTCCCGGTGAAACAAGTGATTTCCTTTAAGTTTATTATATATAATAGTTGACTGCTTAAATTTACCCTTCAACGTGGTAATTTGGACTAATCTTGACACCGCCATTTTTGCCAAAAAAACAGAACTGTAAGTAATATTTTCACATTTCTCTTATTTTCATTTACATTTTTTGGCTATTTCTTTGACTGTCACAGTTATTATTTGATCTGACAAGGTTTGTCTTGTTTACAAGATTTGGCCCAGAATAATTCCTTTCTTTTTGTCTCTTTGTTTACGTGCGGAACCTTTCTTGTTTTGCACTTTTTCTTGTTTCTGATTTCTAACAAGCGAATTAATACCTATATTTACCTACCAATAAATAATTAATATTTCTCCATTGCAGTAAATTAATATTTTCTGTTTTCTTACAGGCGATTTAAATGCCTTTATTTCCCTCCAAGACTATATATGTAAGTGGAGGCCATCTTGTTTTGTATTATTTCTCTTTACTTGTTTTTAATTTATAACAGGCGATTTCTTTTACTTACATTTCCCTTCTAATAAATAATCAATAATTCTTTGTTCCAGTAAATTAATATTCTAACGTCTTTCAGGTATAATATTTTTTTTGTTTTCTTACAGCAATTTATATATTGTTCGTCTGTCCATAAATAACTTTTTTTCCAGAACCTCTTGTCATAGCCGTTTCCAGATTCTTTCCCAGGAAAATGAAGAGGAGAATGACGATGAGGTCAGGTTTTTGGGTGGCTCCATAGTGAAAGGGTAACTCACGGAGTTCTGTGTTAGGGCACCCAGGACTAGGAAACGGGTTTTGTATTCCTGGTGGCGGCCTGGACGACGTGATTGCCACTGTAGACGAAGTAGCAAGCCTGGCCTCCACCAACACGCCATACATTATACACGTAGGAACTAATGATATTTATAGAACCAGATCGGAGGACCTCCTGGCGAAGTACCGTCGAATGATAAGACGGTTTAAAGAAAAATCTAACAAAATTATTCTTTCAGGTATCATTCCCCGTAGACAGGATGACGACCGATTCTATAACATCGCCACTAGTTTCAACCGCCGACTAGTCAACATCTGTAGTGAAGAGAATATCGGTTTTTTCGACACCTGGAACAGTTTTTACTATGACAAATCCTTGTTTTCAGAAGACGGTATCAAACTAAATCAAATATGCGCTGCCCACCTTGGTAGGCTACTCAACGACGCAGTAAAGGATTACAGAGCAAAAAAACGGGGTTGCTCATGTTCCACAGGGAAAAGTACCGTAGGATGTGTTCGATTAAGAACTGGGAATAACACGAGAACACCCATCCGTCCCAACCTGAAGGTTTTCTATGTCAACGCTCGTAGCATTCGTAAAAAAATTTCAGATTTAGAGGAAATTGCGTTAACAGATAATTATGATATAATCGGCATTACAGAATCATGGTTAAATATTAAAAAAGAGATTTCCTAGCAAAATATAATCTATCTGGATACAAATTGTTTGAAAAAAGTCGAACTAACAAAAAAGGAGGCGGTGTCCTATTCTACATCGAAGAAAACCTCAACCCGATCCAATTAACAAAGCCACAAATCGCAAACATAGACACATCGTACATACTTCTTAAAAACAACCACGGGATGAAAATAGTGCTGGATCTAATATACAGACCTCCAGCTCAGCCAACGCAAACCGACAGTGATTCCTTTAAACAAATCAGCGAAATAAATAACACCCACGATACCGTAATTTTGGGCGATTTTAATTTACCAGTACCAAAGTGGCGAGAACCGATATCCGCTCATTATGGTAACGAACTCTATACTAACTTACAAGAAAGTTCACTAACTCAGTTTGTACTCTGCCCTACTCGCGGAAATAATATACTCGACCTAATTTTTGCAACAAAAGAAGATTTGATAGAGAATATTAATGTTGGAGAGGAATTTAGTAATAGCGACCACCGTGCAATCACATTTAGTATAAATTTCAATCGTAACTATATAACTAGTAGCAACGAAAGAGTCCCAGACTTTAAAAAAGCGAATTTTACTAAGCTCAGAACAAAACTTAAGCAAAAAGATTGTAGCAACTTGCGTGACATAAACGATATAAACGATAAATGGACATTTTTTACTAGCTTGTACTTCGAGGCGGTGGAAGAATGTATTCCTTTAAAAGATCATTGTTCGCCACACGAAAATAAACCTAAATGGTGGAGTAGCGAGATAGCTAACTGTCTACGAGACAAGAGGAATGCCCATATTAGATAAAAAACTCTAACAACCCTGAGAGAACGCGCCAAATATTCAGACTTACGACGTAAATCCCAAAGGTTAATTAAACAGACTAAAAAGTCCTTGGAATCACATGTGGCAAATCAAAGTAAAACCAACCCAAAAGAATTCTATAGTTACATACGACAAAAGAGAGAAACATCTACATCTATCGGGCCGCTAACTGACGAGAGTGGAAACTTTACCACGAAATATTAACAAATGAGCTGTATTTTAAACACATTTTTTACATGTCTTTACTACAGAAGATCTTAGCGAAATCCCAACACCGACAGCTATCCAAATAAGTTACAAAGAGGCGTTAAGTAGTATCACCGTTACAGAAAGAGACGTACTAAGTTGCATTGAAAAGCTTAAGGTAAATAAGTCACCAAGCCTTGATATGGTCTCCCTTCGCCTATTAAAAGAAGCCAAAAGTGAACCAGCCAAACCGCTCTCGTTATTGTTTAATTATTCGTTAGAAACCGGGACTATACCCGATGAGTGGAAGCTCGCTAACGTAACACCAGTATTTAAAAAAGGCAGTAGATCTCTATCTAGTAATTATCGCCCAAATAGTTTAACCTTGGTTGTTTTCAAAATGTTAGAGACATTTATACGCGACGAACTCGTTAACCACTTGGAATAAAAGAAGCTACTTAGAGACACCCAACACGGCTTTCGAAATAAACGCTCTTGCCTAACGAATCTATTAGACTTCTTCAATGACATTTTTAATGAATACGACGAAAGTAAAGCAATCAACATAATTTACTTAGACTTTCAAAAGGCCTTCGATAAAGTTCCACAGAAACGTTTGCTCACTAAATTAAAAGCGCACGGAATTGAAGGAAGAGAGCAAGGTGGATAGAAAACTGGCTAAGTAATCGTAGGCAACGCGTAGTTATAAATGGAAAATCATCTAGCTGGACAGACGTCACTAGCGGGGTACCTCAGGGCTCTGTTATAGGACCAGTTCTTTTCTTAGTATACATTAACGACTTAGACGAAGGCATTTCAGGCCTAATATCGAAGTTTGCTGACGACACCGAAATCGTGAATTTAGTACTCACTAACGCACAGATTAATGAAATGCAGAACAAACTCAATAAATTATCGAACTGAGAGCAAACGTGGCAAATGCCTTTTAACACCGACAAATGCAAAGTGCTCCATATAGGATAAAGAAATGTCAAAGCAAATTACTCACCAAATGGTACTCAACTCTTAAGCGTGACAGAGAGACAGACCTAGGAGTAACAATATCGAGCGATCTAAAGCCCACTCAACAATGTTCAGACGTCATTAAAAAAGCGTATAAAATAATTGCATTCTTTGGTAGAGCGTTTGAGTCTAAGTTCAAAAATACAATCCTCACTCTCTATAATTCCTTGGTCCGTCCCATTATGGAATACTGCGTTCAAGCCTGGTGCCCGTACTATCAGAAGGATAGAGTGAAATTAGAACGAGTCCAACGAAGGCTCACTAAAATGATACCAAGTCTAAGGAACAAAACCTACGAAGAGTGACTTAGAGAACTGAATCTCTTTCCGTTAAATCACCGTAGATTAACAGGGGACTTAATTCGGGTCTTTAAAATTATCAAAGGCATAGACAATATGGACCGCAATAAATATTTCACTATCGACCAGTCAAATTACACGAGAGGAAACGGTTGTAAAATTATAGGTAATCATTTTAACTCGCACGAATCTAAGAACTTTTTTTTTAACTAACTCCCGAGCATTCAGGTGTCAGGTTAACCCAATTTCCCCTAAATAAATTTAACTTCGGGATCTCTCCCATGTTTCCTGTACAGCTCTCTCTCTCTCTCTCTCTCTCTCTCTCTCTCTCTCTCTCTCTCTCTCTCTCTCTCTCTCTCTCTCTCTCTCTCTCTCTCTGACAAGACACTGTGTTGATAAAAAGAAAAAGAAAGAGCATGTTCTAAGCCTAGATGAGTAAGATACTTTGATTCTACATCTATATAAAATGAAAATACGTTTCTGTCATCTTTTTCATAACACATAAATCCTATATATGTACATAAATAAATACATTTAAAACTATCCTACAGTGTCCAATTAGTCAAAAGTTTTAAAATAAGAAAGGAAGTAGTAGATGGATCTAAAATATAATAAGCGTCAAAAATATTAAAAAAATGCATGTTAAAAAAAGAAGTAAAAAAACAGCATTTCTAATATAAGATTATTAAGATAAGTCATATTTTATTTAGTTTTTTTTTGTATATATTAATGTGTTCCTGCTCTTCTGTTAATATTTCCTGGTTGCGTCTATTTTCTAACACTACCAGGTATATACTGTATTTTCACTATTCCAAGCCTGGAAACGGGTGGGAGAGGTGGGTGGGGAGAGACTTCATCTTTACTATCCTATGCCTTACACGAAGTATCGTATATAGTTAGAATTTAGGATAAAAATAAAGGTAATCCATTGTAATGGACCGAACGGTCTCTAAAGGTAGTTACTATTTTCCTCATTATCTTTTATCTCAGGCAACCTAGTTTGGACCGCAGGATCTGTTGTGGCCTGTTCATCTATGTAACTATGTGATCGAGCTGGCATTGAGCGTATCATAGGGTCTTTGTTAGTCCTTGCTTAAGTAGTTATGTAGTTCTTCTAATTTCTCTTTGTCTCTCTAGTCTTTTTCGCTCTTTTGATCTCTTTTCCCCCCTCTACTGTCTTTCTTTCTAAATATCTCTATTTTATATCTTTTATCTATTTTCTCTTCTCATTTTCTGTCTCCTTTTCTATTTCTCTTTCTTTCTGTTAATTTTTCTATCTCCCTTTCTCTTTATTCTCTTTCTTTCTCTAATTTCTCTATTTCCAGCTCTTTCGCTTTTTCTTTCTTTCTCACTTCATCGCTCGTTTTCACTCTTTTCCTCTCTTTTTCGACTTTACTATTTTTTATCTGTTTTCACTCATTTTCTCTCTCTCAATCTCCAGCTCTATTACTCCTTAATCTCTTTTCCTCATCTCTCTCTTTTTCTCTTTATTTATATATATATATATATATATATATATATATATATATATATATATATATATATATATATATATATATATATATATATAACTTACATCAAAATTGAGGGCACGGGACACGAAATCATCCTTTGGGATTTTGGTAGAGATTTTATCTATGTCTTTACCCCTTCGTTACGTGCTTTTAATCCCTCTTTCTGATAATGTAGTTCTATGTGTTCACGTCTACTGTGTTTTGTATCCTGGTGATTTACGTAGGAGGAGCGTCGCTTATTTTTCCCTAATAAATTATATACGACTCTTGTAAAATAATTCTTTATTTATTCC
This sequence comes from Ceratothoa steindachneri, assembly GCA_963969495.1. Lineage (NCBI taxonomy): Eukaryota > Metazoa > Arthropoda > Malacostraca > Isopoda > Cymothoidae > Ceratothoa > Ceratothoa steindachneri. Next base: position 48,930,825 of record OZ018328.1, on the reverse strand, counting down.
TTGAGAATGAAATGAATAAAGTTGGAAAGTACTTTAAATCCGTTTCCATCTTTCTTGTGTGATTTTTGGCAATTATTGCTCAAATCACGAGCGACCTTGTCAATTTGAATTTGAATAACTCAAAACCTATTACAGATTTTTTAGTCTTGCGAAACAAAAAAAGTTTAACAACTATTTATCTGTCGATTCTGGAAATTTTATTAAATTCTCTTTTACGATATTGATACACTAATGAGTTTAGTGGAGGCGATCAAAATTATGTTTGCGCAAAGAAGTAAAATAAGGAAACTTCGAAGTTTAAAATCAACAAATATATTTAAATCCATTTTTAACAAAAACATATCTTCATATGAGTAATACAAATTCATTTTTTAGTTTTCTAAGCACCGTTTCCTTCCACATGTCCTCCATTTCTTTCCGAGCACAGTTGCGCCTTTGATGGCATTGATTGAACAACTTATAGGATTAACTTGTGATTTTCCTTAAGTCTATTGACTCCACGTGTGATACTATCTCTTAACTGGTTGATGCTTTGTGGTGGAGTAGAATACACTTTATTCTTTAGATATTGCCATAAGAAATAATCACACGGTGTTAAATCAGGGGATCTTGGGGGCCATTCAATTGCATGATTTAGCGCGCCAATGCGGTTGTCAAACGTTTCTCTTAGTTTTGTTCTTACAGCAAGCTGTCTATAAGCTGGTGCGCCATCCTGAATCCACCAAAGTCTATTGAATTAATTGACATAAATCTGGCGGAGTTCCCGGAAGATCCTTTCGTTGATCATGCTCAGGTAGGCAGCACCATTCAAGTTATTCTCGTAAAACAATGGGCCGACAAGATAGCCATTCCCGCATATTCCGATCCACAGAGACACTTTCTGCTGACAAATACGTGGGTCAAAGTTGAATGCTGGGGGAAGGGGAGGCAGCGGTGCATATTGCCGAATATTATGGCTAATTATCTTTCTATTCCTGAAAAAGACTGCCTCGTCACCAATCACAATGTTTCAAAGAAACGAGCAGGTTTATAGAGAACCTATTCGACAAATTGTCTACGACGAGGAACATCAGTTTCAAGAAGCTGGTTCTTGCATGCATCTTATAGGGATGCCATTTTAAGTCATGTTTATTAATGTGGTTAAATGATGACTTTAACAATTGTAACCCATTCTTTCTGAGTGATACATGTCGATTTTGAAGAAGCGTCATCTGAACATTTTCGATATTTTTTGTTGTTCTTATGGTCTTCATACGACCCGAACGACCTATATTTAGATTTAAGCATGTCCTTTCATGTTGGTATTTGCGAACATTTTTCCAAATTGTGGGCTTACTTAGTGGGTGCCTACCTGGAAAACGCTGTTCAAATGAAACTTGTACTCGTTTAATCCTGCCAGTCTTAATAAAGTTTGTGACTAAGAATACTCGTTGATCTTTTGTTAACTGCATGATTAAAAAGGTTCTATGGAAGTAAACTTTTACCCAGAAACGCTTTGATTTGCTTAGTAAGCAATAATGACGAGACCATATCACAGCGTGGCTGAAATATCACTGTAAAATGGCATAAGCTTTGCTTGAAGAATGGCACATGGCCTAGGATACCTAGGCTCCCTACGCTTCTCTTGAAAGTGCATGGTGGCCTAGCATTCCTAGGCTTCGTTTCATTATTTTACCTCCTTGCGCAAACAAGGACCCCAAAATCTCCAATACTGTTTGAGTTATACTAATTCAAAGTACGGTTAACTTTTTCTGGGACACCCTGTATATATATGTGTATATACATATACATATATATATATATATATATATATATATATATATATATATATATATATATATATATATATATATATATATATATATATATACGAGGGGCGGTGAATAAGTTTTGCAATTCGGATATAAGGAAACTAGATATGAGGAAAAGCGTTCTATTATTTTTCAATCTAACTACCCTCGACTTCAATGCACTTGCGCCACTTGTCCCAGAGCTTCGAATTCCCGACAACCAGAAATCTCCCGACTGCTGTTCAATCGACTCCTGGACGACGAGCTGGACATCTTCATCGTCCCCAAACCGGCGTCCACGCACTGCAGCCTTGAGCTGGCGGAATAAAAAGTAGTCGCCTGGGGCCAGATCTGGATTGTAAGGGGGATGGTTGAGCTCCTCGAATCCGCACTCGCGCAGGGCAACTTGTGCAACCTTAGCCTTGTGGACTTTGACGACGTTGAAGTCGATCATGGGGCGTCAGATTTTAGGGATCCAACGGGCAGAGACCTTGGTCATGGCCAAATTGTCGTGGATGATGTTGATAACACTTCCATGTGATATTCCAAGTTCTCGCTCGATTTCTTCGACCTTGACCCGTCGATTTTCGAGGATCCTCCTCTCCACACGGGCCACATTGTCCTCGTTGGTCACGTCTGACGGGCGTCCTGGACGGGGGTCATCTTCAAGGGACTCACGACCATTGCGAAACTCCCTATTCCAGCGAGCAATGGTTGCATAGGAAGGGGCGGTGTCGGTGCACACTGCAACCATGCGTTCATGGATCTCTTTTGCATTCTTGCCTTCCTTGGTCAAAATTTGATCACTGCGCGGTGCTCAACCTTCTCCATTGTTGAAAAATTTGTGAGTGACGATCTGCGATCAGCTACTGCTTCTTAAATAGACGAGGCAGGAGCGTGCGGCTGCAGGTCCTGACTTGTCATAACTTGTCTTAACACCCCCACAAATAACCATCCCTTCCTCTGTTTTGCCATACTGATTCGCAAAACTTATTGACCGCCCCTCGTATATATATATATATATATATATATATATATATATATATATATATATATATATATATATATATATATATATATATATATATATATATATATATATATATATATATATATAATACTGGTAATTGATTTGTTCCTTGGAAATCTGATATGTAGCAGGAATATGAAGACCCAGGTGATTATACTAATCATTTATTGGCCGGACGTTTCGGACCTTTACTAGGACCATCTTCAGCGACTATATCGTCTAATGAGAAGGGGAAGGAACATTAATTGATAACACCTAAAAGAATGCATTAAAAAAAAGTGGAAGAAGGCAAGTTAAAATAGTAAAATTGACAATAATTAAAATTAAAGTAAAAACACCAATAATATTTAGAATTAAATAATATTACCCAGTGGTATTTAAAAAAAAAATAGAAAGTGAAATTATAACAAACTGACTTGATTATCACGTTTTAAAAGTTACCGAGGCTGAGGTCTGAATTTAATGTTTCCTTTTAATTCTCTTCTATGTATTACCCTCAGTACCACCATTGATGCCCACTGGGAGTTAATGTGATCGACCGGATCGATCGCTGTTTCTTGTCTTTTATTTTAAATTATTTAAATATATATTTTCCTCAAATTACTTGTATATACTCGTATATATATATATATATATATATATATATATATATATATATATATATATATATATATATATATATTCCGCTTTCTCCTTCCTGCGGTGAAGTTGGATTTATTTCATCATTCTCTCGCGCTCATGAAACATATATATATATATATATATATATATATATATATATATATATATATATATATATATATATATATATATATATATATATATAGAGAGAGAGAGAGAGAGAGAGAGAGAGAGAGAGAGAGGTAGTGAAGGTGGGGAAACGAAGATCTGTAGAAGATATATAGCCGCAGACAATTTCTACAGACAATGAAGCCTAGAGGTGACAAAGCAGCGAGCGTTGGTGCTAGGAAGGAAGGCAATATTTCAGATGTCATCTGCGGCAGACTAATGGAAAACGAACGAAAGAGAATAATGGAGAATTTAAGATTGTAATAAATTATAAAAGAACGATCATATAAAGACAAAGAATATTATTTTAAGACAAGTGTCTATAAAATGTGATAAAATAGAAAATGATTACAAATAACTATAAAAAAACAAGTCAATAATAGAGAAAACAATAAAAAACAAAGAAAATTATTATAAAAGAAAGTATTAAACAAATGATAGCAATTAAAGATAAAGATAACGATTGGAACAGCAAAAAAGAAAAATAATAACAAGGATCAAGAAAATGGAGAAAATAGTTACCTCGAAAGTTTGATTTTAGAAAAAAATAAAATTTGCTAAAAAGAAAAAAAAGCGATAAAATAAAACATACAGAGAATAATACACTAAATACAGAAAAATAGTCGTACCCTAATAATCGAAGAAAAGATATGGTCGTGTTATCCGATATAATTGCAGAATTGGTTGGATAGGGTCGTGTTTTAGTCGTGGCATCATTTTCTGCTATAAATCATTTGTGGATAACAGTGAATTTCTATCAGTTGTTTAAAGTTGTAAAACACATCCGTGGCCAGCGTTGCAACCATGAGTGTACTTCACGGTGGTATCTCGATCGGTCTAAATATTGAGCTTACAATATTTCAGCAATAAATTCCTACTACAATATCCAAGTGCATTTTGTTTTAATTATATGGCACACACACACACAATAAGGCATTCAAATAGATAACACTTGGTCGAGACTTCTATGGCCACGGAAAGGAATCTCAACTTTAAATTACTGATATTTCTCAAAAACGGCGACCATAATACAAATATACCAAGGTAAAAACAGACCATATTCTTGGATTACCAATTCTAAATATTATCTCTATTTTTATGAAGGGTGGAATGGGGACCCAACTCTCTTGAAACTAGATTCCAAAATACAACAAAGTAGATCAAAAAAGCGAACGAATCCTAAAATAAAATATCCACCAGATTTAACCTTGTTCATTTCTTTAACAACCTAACTTAAGGTTAAATTTTTTGTTTAATTTATTTGCTTAAGAAACTAAATAAATCTCCTTTTCACATATATGTAATGCGTTCTCAGCAATTTTATTGTTAATATGTATTGGTCATTGATTGAGAGTCTATAGGCGTTTTAAAATAGCTTTTATAACTTTGTTTAGAACTTACATAAATGTGACTTTTCTGTGTAGAAATTGTGATTTTTTTGTAGAAAATTGTGACTTTTTCATCTATTTTGTACGCTAACCAAATATGATGACTTTTCATACGTTTCTTTATCTAATCAAGTATGATTTTTCTATGACTTGTTTTATGTAACTCATCCCCGACCGGGGGAAGGGGGAGTGCAGATTACGGCTCCGGGCATAACACCATCCTCGCCCAACTGAGAAAACTGACAAAATAATTCTCACCACACGTGTCTTGCCTCCATCCCTTTCCCCAAATGCCCCCTCACTGTACCCCCTTTTCTATACCTCCTCTACTCCCCCTTCCCCATTCTTTTCGCATGTTACTTCACCCTCTCCCTATAATCGGCATTTCCTCTCTTTTTTTGTCCCCTTCTCTGTCTCGTAGGGTGTTAGTTATTCTCCCTAACCCCATTCAAGGTAGAGGGGGATGAATATAGATTAGTAGGAGTAAGTGGGAATTGTGAGAGGAGAAAAGGAGAACATGAAATAATAGAAAATGAAATGGAAAAAGAAGAAAATGTAAAAAAAGCAGTCCCCTCCGGGAGCGGGGAAAGACTCAAGAGATAACTCTGAGCCGGGGGGAAATTGCACCCTTCCCCTTTAGTTGTTATGAAGCCCCTGACAACCCTGAGTCGAGACCCCAGATTCAGGAATCACCCAATACTATGTTCTTCCTCCTCCTTCCCCGCCGTCTTTTAATGCCTTTCTTATTGTAGTTTAATGGAGCGGTTTAATTTGTGTCTTTGTCTCGCTTGTCTCCGGCAGGATTCGGATATAATTATCAGAGTATTTGTACATTGAGAACATTATTATTATCAGATATCCAAGAAAGTTCGTCGGTTTATGTTTGGAATTTACCAGGATTAATGAAAAGAGTTCAACAATAGAATTTATTTAAAAAATATATATTCCGACTTTACCTATATTTTCCAAACAAATTAAACATTTATTTTAGATTTTGAAACAAAAAATTGATAAGGTCTCTCCTCAAGTGGGTCCCAATTAATTACTCTTTCATTGCGAATCCGATTGTCTAATGACCCCCAAAAAGGTGAATTATACGCTGCACGACTGTGAATCATTGCAGGTGAACCTGATTCTAAAAGAATCCAGCGTTGGTAACTGCAATTAAGTTTCTTCAAGGCATTTCACGACCACACATTGCCCGTGTAGTGCGAGATGCACTGAAGGCCATAGGATGGAGCGACTGCCTCGTATGCCATGCTTTATTTTCTTTAGACAATCAGATTGGCAATAAAATATTATTTGATAAAGAGGCATTTTTTTTATTTTGCTTCAATCCTACAGAGATTTCTTTAAGAGGCATAAATAAACTTTTAATCTGTAGGATAAGACTTTTGAAATGTATGGAAACTATTTTGTATAATAAATTAAAAAAATCATAAGCACTTTCTCGAACACCTTATACCTATTATTATTGTAGATATATGGCAAAATGGCCGGCCACACATTAACAAAGATTTTTTTTACTCATTAGGGGGCTATATTTCCATATATGATGGGTGTTCAGGACTTACGCACCCTCTCCCGGCCCCTCCCTAGATAGGCAGCGAGTAATGGTCCTTGATTCGTTGATTTCAATTTCCTCAATCGGAGGCAATTGTGCGTATTCGATCCCCTGAATCTTTTGTACATATTATATGCCATTCACGTTCTCTGTTTGTGTGTTTACTCTTTTTTTATTTCTCTTAATCACCCTTTAAACTTGATCCAACTCAATGAACACGCCAGCTCCACAGGGATCGATAAATCTCAAAGTTTTTTTGATGCTCCAGGTCCACCTTTGGAGTCTTCTGTTAGTGAAAACAATGTAATATGTCTTTACCTCCAAGGTTGGAAACCTCTGGGCTTAACCTTCCCTAATTTGTAATGTCTTATCAATGATATAGCTACAATCCTTAAACCTCTAAATCTATTTAGGGAAAAGACCATTCAGGATCCACTTTAATCAATGTCTTTGAACCAGTTAACTGGCGCATTCTAACACTCTCCAAAACCACAAAACACCCCTTAAAATCTGATTACAACTAAGTGCAATAAATCAAATCACCCCACTGTCTCCTCGGGAGTGAACCTATAACAAGGGCAAAAGGTCTGACACGGGATAGCGAGGTTGGGAAGCCAGCTGTGCCCAAAAGACAAGGATTCACTTCTTAATCTTCTTTGTTTTCTAATTTATTCCCAAACCCGAAAAATGAGAACTCAGGAACTACACCCATATACGCATAAATATCCAACGGGGCGTATGGCAAATTCCTAGGCAGTCAATTCTGATCTTTACGTGACAGGGATATAGAGCCTAAATTTAGAACCCGGTAGACCCTAACACGAGTTCTTCCAACGGAAAATAACGAAGGATACAAATCAACTGCCAAAATATAAATAAAACTCGAAAAAAACTTTTTTATTTCCTGCCTTTGAGTCTTCCTGAATATTTTAGCGGTATTGAAGTATGAAGGCAAATCCTTTCAAATGAAGTTGCAATACTTTCTTCTTTTACACTCTCTTTCAAGTTACCTTACTTTGAATCTATTAAGTAATAATAAACTCTAAATTACATAGAATATTGAACGAAGCTGTGTATGTGGGAGAACAAGTCTGCTGACCAATCACGTGCTCTTACTTATTCTGATTTATGACCTTAAGACTTACAAAACTTTCAATAAATCCAAACCTAACCCTGGAAGGAACTTGAAAATTATATCATTCAAAAGAGAATGTAAAACTGCATAAGGCCTTAAGATATCTTTAGAATCGGCCGAATAGTTATGATGTTATTGCCAAAACTAAAAAAAAAGAGGAAAACTGGGACCGACCGACGATATAGAGTCGCACGTGACTAAAAATTTAATTGATTGGATCAACTAAAAAATAGTGAAGCCAATAAATAACTTTGGCTTTGTGATTATTGAGATGGTAAAATTGGATGTCAACACGGACGAGACTTGTTCTTCTTCGACTCGTCCAAATACGCAATATAATCCAGGCGGGTTTGTTTAGAAATACCAAACAATTGCAAACGCTCACAACCTCCATAAGAACTGGATCTTATTTCCGTTAATTCAAACTACAATCAAGATAGTGTATTAATGGTACGAGAACTTTGGTTAAGTTAGGATAATTAACACAAAGCTTTTGTAGGTTATAATTCAATTACCACTATTGCAGCGCGGGGTGTTAAGGATTTTGTAAAGATGAGACATCCCAAAGGTTTTTTCCGCCCTAATATAACTAACTAAACCTAACCTAACCTAACCTAAACAACCTAATCTAGAATAGGTTTTGTTAAGTTATATTATGGTTCGCTATTCTTGACATTATCTCATTTTATTTTTCAAACTCACATGTATTGAATGTATTGAATTCTGGTCAAGTAATCTAATAAAAGTATGAAGGAGATGTATGTTGTGAGTTAGTTTATGCCACATGTCTCTGTCTAATCGCAAACAAGGTCCTCTCACTGAATAAGGAAATTTACATAAAGATTAGAATGACAATCGCTGACAAGTTGTTAGGAACTAGGGGCCAGTCCTAGACAGAGAAAATGGTTCAGACAGAGCTGTAGTACTTAGTTTTCACCACCAACCAGGCAGCAAGAAACCCTCCGTGGCACCTATTCTGCACCAGGAGAGTGTGTGTAATGATGTACGTAGCCGAAACTTCTGCGCATAATACCTCTGACTTGGCGCAGAGTATTATTAGGTTATCTCCTAAGTACCGCGATATTTCTTTCATAGTTATCATTATTTGATGGATAGAAATAACGAACTCGGGTTTAATTTTAGACTAGCCTAGTCTACCAAACTCGAAGCCTAGATCTGTAGGCCTTACTTAGCCTAACCCAAGTCTTACACTTAGACATATCTTAGTCATCGTTTTCTAGGCTATAAATTTTGTATTATTTTTTATTTAATGTACCTTATCGTTAAATGATGAATATTGTGAATGTCAAAATAGCACATTAGCAACGTTATGCTTTGGGAGCTAAGAAAAAACAATAGTGAGTTAATAACAAAGAGATTGTATACAGTGAAGGCCAAAAATGGTTTCAGAATTTTCTCTCGGGAAACAGTCTCAACGATGCACTCATTCAGGACGACCAGTGGAATTTTATAGAGATGTTTTAAAAATAACAGTGGAAGAAAGTCTGATTGTAACTGTTGAACAATTGGGTGAAAAAACTACCTTCAAAGCATTTTAGTGCGGATCATCATTTAAAGGACTTCGCTAATGTCTCACAATTGAGGAAATAAATTACTCTTCCCCTGTTAAAGCTACACTTGTAACAAAGAAATCGTATCTGTTCATCTCTCCTTTTTCGACTAAAAGGTGAGCCTTTTTAGTATTATTATTACAGGAAAAGATAAGTGGTTTACTTACAATATTATTAAACGTTCTAGATAGTGGATTAGTTAGGGGGAAAACGCTCCCTCCAGCCTAAAAAGGGGCCTCATCCACGCAAGATTCTCTCAGGCCTTTGGTGAGATATGAATGGTATAAACTATTTTAAACTTTTTAAGTCAAATGAGGCAATTATAAAAGATGTTTTTACAATGATCATTTGGGCCATTTGCACGCACTACCATACAAAAAAGCTAAGTATTAATCAATAGAAGAAAAGTGGTCTCAAATCAAGACACGCGAGCTCATTCGCAAGAGATGCCATTTCGATTGCTAACTAATGAGTCATCTGCAATGCTCACACGACCTAGCTTCATCAGATTAGTATCTATTGAGGAGTTTAGTGAATCACCTGAAGAGAGTGAAGATGTCAACAGCAGAAGAGGTCGAAACAACGTTAAAGAAGTTTTTTAATATCAAATTAAAAAAAAACTTTACAATCATAGTGATAGAAACGCAGAAATTATATTACTAAATTAATAAATAAATAATTATTCAAATATAAATAACTTAATACTTTTTTCTTATTTATCATTTAGATAAACAAGAAAAAATGCCGCAAATCTCAGGAGAAGATCTAATATACTATTAGGAAAACCGTCGAAACAATCATATCATTACTTTAACCTCCGCAAATCCATTAAAGTAAACCGATGAATTCATTCATTAATTAAGAAAATATTAAGCTAAAAAATTCAGATGAAGCAGAGAAACGAAGATAATTATTTAATTTATAAGATACAATTAGAAACCTTATTACGTTATTTTAAATCACTAATAATAGAGGGTCTTTCAAAACGCACCCTAATAAAAATCGAAGAAGAGATATCGTCGTGTTATCCACTTTTATGGCAGAATCGGTTGCGTAGAGTCATGTTTTAGTCGTGCCATTATTGCTGCTTTAAATCATTTGTGGACAACAGTGAATTTTTGTCAGTTGTTTAAGGTTGTAAAGCACATCCATGGCCAGCGCTGCGACCATAAATGTACTTCAAGGTGGTATCTCGATCGATCTAAATATTTCAGCAATAAGTTCCTAGTACAATATTAATATGCTGTGGTTTTTTAAATTTTATGGCACATGCAATAAAATTGATAACATTTGTTCGAGACTTCTTTGGTCACGGAAGGGAATCTCGAATAGGGCGACCATAATACAACTAGACCACTGCCCTAACCAACCATTTTCTCCGTTAATAATAAAAAATCCACCTCGAATTTTTCATTAGAGTATGGACTCAAAAGACTTTGTTTTATTTCTATTTATTTGTTTATATCCTCTTCCCGACGCGGCAAAAAGAAAACAAATCCAGTGTTGCCTCCGCCCGTTGACGACCCCGAGCTACCAGCCTGCATTGGGCCATCATGGTTTCTTATGCCCCGAAACCTTAAAAAAACATAAAGATGAGAAATGGATTTCCTCAGCAGCGAGAGGCAAAGGCCTGAAATGATGATGATGTTAATATCTCCCTGGGAGCAGATGACATCTCTGCTCCCTCCGACCGCTTGGGAGATTAACAAATATACCAAGAAATACTATTATTTTTGAGCACTATACAGAAATCTTCCGCGGTGGTACTCGTGGATCGCCAGGAATATATTTATGAGACTTTTGTGGAGGAGGGAGGTGGATGTTACCTCATCCATTGGTATCTTTACTACGTTGTCGACTAAAGTGCTATTACTCGGGGCTTTAAATTCGAGTAAATAACACTGTCCAACAATGACTTCGTTACAGAAATGAGAAGTAATTTTCTATTGTAGTTTTGGCGTAGATTACGAAAATGACCTTTATTTTTCATGAAATGACTTCAAAGATAAGTGGAAACAAAAAACTTTTTCATAAAAATAAATTAATTAAGTCCTTTTAATACATTTCAGAGTGTGGTATTATAAAAATATATTTAAAAAAATAATGATTTAAGATTTTTTCTAAATTGCTGAAATCAATATTCATATATTTTTAGAATATTTAGGTTTGTTTTTATGTACAACATCTTGTCTGTCTCAGTGAAGGGTCCAGCAGAAGTTAGCAAGCATTGCAGGACCCCATTTTTCTTTATAACGATTTTCTATAGTAGCAATATCTTGGTGGAATCTTTCACCCTGCTCATCGCTAACGTCTGCTGGATTCTCTGGAAAGAAAGACAGATGGGAATGCAAAAAATGCACCTTTAGTGACATGCAACATCCCAACTCATTATAAGACCTAATCAAATTCTGAACAAGAATTTGGTAATTTTCTGATTTTTGCCTTCCAAGGACACCATTACATACACTTTTGAAACTATGCCAGGCCTCAAATTCTGGCTTGTTCAACTTTGCCTCAAACTCACTCTCTACCATAAGTTGTTGAATCTGAGGCCCAACAAAGATTCCTTCTTTAATTTTAGCATCACTAATCTTAGGAAATTTTGTTTTTAAATATAAGAAGGATGGCTGGTCATGCTTTAAGGCTTTCACAAATTGTTTCATTAAACCTAATTTCATGTGAAGTGGTGGAAAAATTATGTTTTCCTTAGGAACCAATGGTTCACGTATGACATTATGATAACGTATTGTTGTCTCTTCTCTTAAAGGCCATTCTGAGAGCTCTACTGTACCACTGGCACAAAAAACTCATGAATTTTGTGTAGCCTGATTGCAAGCCATTTAAAATGGCTACTACCTTAAGGTTAGCACAAATCGACCATTTATGTTCACTGTATTTAATGCTTTTTTAAATGAAATCTAAATTCTCCTAAGTTTCTTTCAAAACAACAGAGTGAGCTACTGGTATCGATCGTAGTTCATTTCTATTATGCAGAAGCACGGCTTTACTACTATATAAAGATGCGACAATGAAAATTCTCCATTGACTGGGTTCATAATGTATATCTAATTCTTCAAAGAGACGTGGAATATTATTAAAGTAGCATAAATTGTTGTCAAATGAAAATTTGTCTTGTAAATTGTTTGATCGAATGCGAAACTTAGTAATTCGAACATCTTCTACTACTAAATTTCTTTCTTTCAATCTCGAGCCAGTAATTCACTCTGTTGTTTTGCTAAGTTTAAATCTCTTACAAGAACATCTAAATCAAGTTGTGAGGAAGGTTTTGGAGTAGTATTAACAGTTTCAGGAACATAAATTTCAGTTTCTGGTTCACATGATTCCATATCTGATTCATCAGAATTAGACAAAACAATTTCTGCAGATCGTTCAGGTATAGGCCGAATAGCAGATCTAAGGTTGGGATATACCACAGCTGAAGCACACTTCGTTGTTTTACCTAAAGGTATGAAAAATATATGCATAAAATTTAAAGTTATGTACATATATGTGATTACAATAAAGTGGTTCTAAACTTAATTAATTTTATATTTTAAAAAAATAATATTACAGTATACTACTTCAAAATATAGGTACAGTGGACAATAAACAATTACTTACTTTGTATGTCTACCAAACAGAAATAGCAGTCAGTGGTATGGCTCTCACCATACCATTGGAACACCAAACTAAAGACTTTATTTTTCCTTTAGACCATTTTGATAAAGAATTAAGCCATGTCGTGCAACAGATATGTGGTGCCCATGGTTTATCTTGGTTGCCAATTTGGCATCCAAAATAAAAATTATATAGTTTTCACTAGAGAAGAAATTTTTCGTTGATTTTTTTAAATGTTACTGAAACA